>CP139509.1:249678829-249719293 GCA_021014915.2 Artemisia tridentata subsp. tridentata | reverse complement strand
GTGTAAAACATTTCATTGGGTGGATCCTGATTTACCAAACGAGTACTACAAAAAAGAGGTTTTCAAGTTGATAAAAAAGGTTAAACTTCATGAAAACAAGATTGATGCAGATATGTTCAGAATAAGTGAAATGCAAAGGTCTTTTGACTTTGAAAGGTCAACTATGCAGAAAGAAGTTGTGGTTCTGCAAATGGAGTTGAAAGAAATGAAAGCAAGTGTAGTGTTTTATAGGAAGCTTGTTGTGTTCCTGTGTATGGTTGTTTTTATCTTGTTGCTAGTTAAGTAAGCTTTGTAATGGAGACTGTAATGGTGAATGTAATGGTGATAATGAAAAGCTTGTTTTGTTTATTGCATTTTGTGCTTTATGCACTCTTTTTCCTGCACATTATTGGAGACAAAGACATAAAGTCAAGTAACATATGCACACACATAATACATTATTGGTGTTTTATGCACTCTTTTCCTATACATGGACCACACAGACAATAAAGAAAGAAACACAATAAACTAGAATCTTGGATTCATTACATGCAATTGAAAATTTGTGGACATAAAGTCCACTATCCAAGATAAAGTTTTAAAGTATATATTGTCTAGTGCTAATACAGCTCATAGGCTGCACATCCAACATAAGTACAAAACACAAGACATTGTTTTTAAACACACATGCTAAGGCTCTCTCAGAACATCCTCCACATCCCATGCCTTATCAGCACTTGAACCTGCACCATCTGCCCCAAAGTTGAATGGTTTTCCTTTTTTTGCAATTCTCTCAGATTTGGCTCTTCTTCTCATGCTGAAATTCTTAATCACACCAGCTGCAATTCCATCCTGAACAACCTTTGAAGTGTTATTTGTTGTACTTTGTTGGGTGGGAATCTCATCACCCTGACATTCTTGATCCACAGTAACTGTTTCTTCATTTTCTTGGGTTGTAATGTCATTGCCCTGCAAATATATAAGGGGTTAGTATTAATCAAGTTAACTGCACACCCTTGTTATTATAAATAAAGTATTCATACCTCAGGCATAAATGTAGATTCACCACTTGGATCTGCATCTATTGGCTCTGCACCACTTGGATCTGCATCATTTGGGAACACAAAGCTAGATCCAGCCTTCTTTCTTCCAGGTTTTCTCTTCTCCACTACTGGTTTAGGCTGTTTTTCTTTTTTACAAGTTTTTTTGTTATGTCCCTTTTCCCAACAGTTTGAACAGGTCATCATTCTACCACTTCTGCTAATAACATTTACCCTTTCTGTGACATGTTTGATTCTTAGTTTCCTAGGCCTTCCTGGCATCTTTCTAAGGATTGGTGGCAAAGGAGGCTCATCAGAAGTACAAGGCCACATAGCTGAGCCACCAACTGGCCTAATGAAATAGCTGTAAGCATTTAACCACATCCTTCTAGAGTACCAAGCACTAACCCCTAAGACTGGATCTGTTTTCAGGAAACCAAATGCTGCTACAGCATGAACACATGGAATACCACTCAAATCCCACCACTTACATGTACACTCCCTTTTCTCTATGTTAACACCAAATGATGCATCACCTTTCCTAACCTCATAAATATTATCACCACATGGATAGACTTCCCAGAATCTTTGGATATCTTTCAAATGTTCTATTTCTTTCCTAACTGATGGTGTAATAGTGTCTACTAGGTTAGAGGCTAAGTTATGCATGCTATTCAACCTTTGCATCAAATAAACTCTTATTTCCTCTAACATTGTAATTATAGGCTTACCTCTAGCTATCCTTATGGAATTATGATAGGATTCTGAAATTCCATTCTCAAAGGCTGCACATCCTCTGTCCATCTTGAAGAAACATCTGCTCCAGCTGTTGGGATTCCTATTTACAAGCCATTGTTTTGCCTCTTGGTCCATGTTCCCAATTAAATTCATCTTTGAATAGAATTTACTCTGTATAGTTGTTCTAGCAGCTCCCCAAAACAGGCTTTTGTAATGCAGGCTGTTCCACTTCTTCTTGAAGTTGGCATAAATGTGCCTAGCACATTGCCTGTGTTCTGCATTGGGCAACATGGTTCTTACTGCCTCCATCAACCCCTGTTTCATAATAAAAAAATTGTTAGTGTACATCAATTATATACTAATATTTTTCAAGTGTACAAAATGAACAATAAAAGTATACCTTGTGACCATCTGAAATGATAGTCATGTACATCCCAAAATTTAGTGTCAGATCCTCACAAACACATGCCAGAAACCATTGCCAATTGTCTGTGTTTTCTACATTAACCACAGCCCAAGCTATGGGATACATTTGGTTGTTACCATCTCTACCCATAGCTGTCAAAAGCTCACCTCTGCATGTGCCTTTAAGAAAACATCCATCCAGGCCTATTACTTTCCTACACCCTGCACTCCACCCATCTTTCATTGCTTTGAAACATATATACATCCTTTTGAAGTGTATTTTTCCATTATCTTTCTCATCTACCTGAAGGTGGACTGTTGAACCAGGATTAGTGTTCAAGATTTGTTGCCTATAATCCCACAGTCTGCTATAATGTTCTATGAGCCCCCCCTTCATGATCAAATAAGGCCCTTTGCTTTGCCCTTTTACACTGCCCCACACTAACATTGATCAAATATTTCTTTTTACTTGCTCTTGGATACTCCTATAAGTAATAGTAGGATTCTGAATCACTTTTTGTGCAAACTGCTTGGCAATCCATTTAAATGTGACCAATGACCCTAAGTCAAAGTTCCTACAGCAACGATGTTGGGGAACCAAGGTCTTGATCTGAAAACAGCTTCCATCTTGCATCCATGAAGCCCAAAGCCTAAATGTGCAACCAAGAATTTTCTTTTTTCCTTTCTTTGCACAAGTTTTTTTCCTTTTCTTTGTTGGTGTACTAGACTCTGCAACCTTATGTTTCCCTTTGCCCTTTGTTGGTGTCACAGACTGGGCACCCTTGCTTTTTCCTTTCTTAGTTGGTGTCACAGTCTGTGCACCCTTGCTTTTTCCTTTCTTTGGTGTCCCAATCTTCACACCCTTAGCAGCTTCCCTTTTCATAGCTTTTGTACCACCACTTCTACCTTCTGCAACATCTCTACCACACAAAACCATCAAACTCTTATAATCATTTCTCCTGTACCAAAGCTGGAATCCATTGGCCACACCATAATTGGTTAAACAGTCTTTCAGTTGTTCTGGGTGTTCAAACCTAAGGCCTAGTGTGGGTTTTTGTTCATTCCATGGAAGTTTAGGGTCAAATTCAGGATACACTACACCAGAAACAATCTTATACTGGTTGTCTACATCTTCATCATCACTATCAATGTCTAACTCCTGACCACTAGGTTGACTACATTCACCACTATCAGATTTGTCAGCAACATCACTTATAAAAGACCCATTGCACAATTTGTTCAAAAAAGGATCATTAATGGACCTATTTGCTATCACTACATTTTCTTCCCCTACATAATCACTAGCAACATAGGGTTCTAAATCTTCCATTTCACCAACATCAGACAAATCATCATCCTCTTCTATCTCATTTTGAGTCCAATGCTTTAGATCATACCCATGATGTTCAATATAGATATCAGATACTTTTTGATTCTTAAAACCTAGAGCAATACAGTTTGCTAAGTCTGAATCATCCTTAATCTTAATTAATCCATTACTAAGTTCTTTACCAGGTACAAGAAAGAAAATACCTTTAACGGGGTACATACATGAATTTTTTAGTTGCTTCCTCAACCTAATAACTGTCATACCTTCAAACTCTATATCTTTTATTGTAGTGACGTCTCCTTCTTGATACTGCAGAGGCGCTGGTACGAACGTCCCATCATGATGGAAATTGATTGTTAATCGCATCGTGGTTGTTCAATTGTGATTAATTATTGAATTGTTCATATGCAATCTAGGGTTAGGGTTTGTAGGTGAAAAAGGGGGGAAATGTTTTTGGTGCGTGAAAAAGGGGGAAAATGGTATAAAGTTGACTTATAGTCAAAAAATATGCCACGTAGATATGTAGCCGGTAAAATTATGTTATTAACCGGTAGCCTATACTTATACGTACCAAGGTAGCACAAAACACAAAAGTACGTGACATTAAATGGAACAAAAAAAAGTTCACGTACCAAAATGAAACAAAAATGAAAGTTCGTTGCTATTGTACGGCTAAAACCCTTTAAAAAACATGTAAACTATAGCTAAGTAATTTCACTAACCAGACCGTATAAGTTGATATTAATCTTTTAACTGAGTACAAAACACAAGCTTTAGTATCTTTGTGGTACGAGTGCCTATAGAAGGGTTAACGGGTTTTGAATGCATATTAGGCGTTTAACGATAACGAGCATGGAAGCCCGCGCGTTGGAACGGGTTGTTCAGATAGTTGTTTTTTGTTGTACGATGTGTGTTTTACGTTTTGTAGGTTCACAATTATTTCGTGATGTATTTAGTAGAATTTTTTTATTTATTTTTTATTATTTTTTTATTTTTTTGTTATTTCTATTTTTAATTATGTTTTGCGGCGGGGTGTTTAGATAGTTGTTTTTTGTTGTACGATGTGGTTGGTCATTGAATTCATATAATCATTACATGTTAGGTTCTTGAAAATTTAAAAAAAAAATATATTTTTTTGAATTTTTTTTCCTATAACTTTTTTTTCGAAATTTTTTTTTTATAAGATTTTTTTTTCCTGCTATTACAAAAAATTTTATTAGAAAAATTAATTTTTTTTTCGAAATTAATTTTTTAAGAAAAATTATTTTTTTTACAAAATTTATTATTTTAAAATTAATTTTTTTTCGAAATTAATTTTTCTTTTTGAAATTAATAATTTTAGAAATTTTTTTTTAAATTAATTTAAAAAAAAAATTAATTTTAAAGTTTTTTGAAAACATTTTTTCAAAAACTTTTTTTCTCAAAATTATTTTTTCGGAAAAAAAAAGAAAAAAATAAAAAAAAAAGTTACTGTTCAGTGGCGGCACTCACAAAAACATGTTCACTCAACTGTATTTCATCGTAGAAAAAAACGGGCTTTTAAATATATTGTATAATGTATAATAACGTATGTTCTTTTTTACTTTGAAACAGGTAAAAGATGATACAACTAACTCTTACAAGATGATACAACTAGTTTTTGTTCTTTATATATATATATATATATATATATATATATATATATATATATATATATATATATATATTATATATAGGGGGACTTTCTTACGAGAACCATTTTATCTGCGAGAACTGAGAGAACCACAAAAAACATACATGCACGCCTTTTAAAATAAAATAAAAATACATGCAAATCATCAATAATCGTAAGTATCCACCTATGTTCTTCAATATCATCATGAACTCATCCTCTTTTTTCACAAAAACCTTACACAAGGCCGCAATATTGTCGTTGCACGCCTTATAAGAACATACATGCACACCTTCAAAGAAAAATATTATATTTCCAATTTCTTATCAAATTCTTTAGAACAACTATGTTTTTTTTAAAAACATATATGTTGTTTTTAGAACATATGTGCAAAAATACAATTATTGAAGGCGTGCATGCATATTTTTGGTGGTTCTCTCAGTTCTCGCAGATAAAATGGTTCTCGCAAGAAAGTCTCACTATATATATATTTAACACCGGAATAGATATTGTTATAATGATTACCATCTTGACCAATATGGCATCTAATTTCGCATATCTTTAAGCTTGATCATCAACACTTTCATATAACACAGGTGCCGCCGTGCCGCACACAGAAATTGCTAACAACTTTGTTTTCTAAAAGGTAATTACTTTTACAAAGTAGAGTGCATTTAACAAACAATTTCGACAAACAAACGATTGAACTCATGTTGGAAGTTACAAAAAATTGTTTTAGGAAGTCAAATTGCCACCACTTTGTTGCCAAAGGTTGATGATATCGGTAGCTTGATTAAGGAGGATGATCATCTTTTTTTGCGAGATCCAAGGCTTGCTTTCCAAGGTAGTCTTAAGTTCTTCCCACGCATCTTTCCTCGGCCAAAAGAAGTAAGGACTCAAAGGGACGGTCCCATGTCCCGGTATCACTTGATCAAGCCCAAGCCCTATGTTCTTCTCCATCCATATGAACTTCAACACTAGCCTTGGTTTTTGTATCTTCTTCGCCTAATGTTGCACATTTTTAACTCACTTTAACATCAAAATATTACAGTATACGTTGATTCGTTATTTCATACATGTTAATAGGATGATGGGTCATAGACTTATAGCCAAGACACAATGAAGCCAATAGTCAAAATTACCTACAACTTATCCGAAAGCGAGTGATTGCTTGCATACTCCTAGGCTCCTAGCTATATCCAAATAGGAAGTAGTACACAAGGACAATGTTGTTTTGTATTTCTTGCAAATTACCTCATGCCATCTACCTTAACGTTATGAGTTCACCATGATAAATTCAAAATGACATTGTTTGGCAAAATGCGTATGTGCTAGCTGCTAGCATCTAAGGTTGTAAGGTTTTCTAATTTCTCACTTATGCAAGTCAGATAGTACGGTTATAGCAAACAAGGAAGAATGCATTCCGCTAAAACAACTTATCGTTGGGCACTTGCCGCACTTCCATCTGTAGTGGCTTCCAAGAAAGAACTATTAATCTCCCACACTTAGAAGACTTATATCTTAATTTCCGTAAGTGTGACATCATTTTTGTTTCATTTAACATGTTACCTAGCAATCTAGCATACATCACATTCTCAAATATGAATAACCATTTAGAACCATTAGCATTCTGCCCAATAAATGTTCGTCTGGTCCTATGTTGAAACTTTAAGTTCTTATGCATAGTCTTAATTACATACACTATAATTACTTAATGAATAACCATAACAAAAATAAAAGAGTATGGTATTATAATTCACTCACACATATAGTGACAGAAAGATAGTTACCTCGTCTTGTTTATCATCAGGAAGGGTGGGTGGTGCAGTTTCAGCAACAACAGCTTCATTCAAATCAGCTGCAACAGATAGTTTATGCAATCTTTTAGCATGTGTTTGCTTGTTGCAGAAATTTAATGATGATGGGTGTAAAGAAATTGTTTTCAAGGTTCCAACAGCATTTGTGATTTGAGGACGTAAAGGTTTGATTCCTTGGTGAATAGACATTGACAACATCTTGCTTAATTTAGAAACAGAGATAGAAGTAGAAAGATAATTTGGTTGTGAAATTTAGAAATTGATTGAGTGTGCAGATGATTTTGCTTGGTTTGGATAAGGTGGGATGCTGGCCAGACAACAACATGGCCTCTGGCCCAAATATGCTAGCCCATTTATATATTGGTGTCATACAGTTAAAATAGTTTCTTCTTCTTCTAAAAAAATCATTTATTTCAACGTCACTGAAAATTACAAAATCACTTTCCTCTCTGTGGTGCTGAACAATCAAACAACACAGTCCTTACCGTCGGTAACATTCTCCGATTTCTTTCTACTTTACCTTATCAATTTTCAATTTAATTCATCCAAAGTGATATTCTATTAAATTAACACAACCTGTAAACCCTTCTTCAAACACCCATCATTTAACTCACACCGTTAATTATTATCAGCCTCTAGATTCATAATTTCACTCCATTTTCGGATCTCACATTTGTTACACCTAATTTCTAAAATTTACTGATTTTAATCGTTTGAAATTTTTGTAATTTAGCATACTGATTTTACGTAGTTATGCGAAATGGCGATAAGTTAGGTTAAATTAGTGTTTTAGGTGAATAAAATGTCATATTGAGTAGGAAATTAGTAAAAGTAGGTGAAGAACTTGATAGTTATTATTAAACCTTTAGATTCTTAATTCCAGTTAGTTACGGATCCTGCGCATTTGTTGCGGTTAATTTATCGAGTTGTAATATAGCTCACTGATTTTACCTTTATATATGCTGCTATGCGAAAGTGATGATAAATTGGGTTAAACTAGTGTTGTAGGTGAATAAAATGGTTTAGTTAGGTATTTAACTGAATCTGTTATGATGTGCAGTAGTAAGTGAAGTAGAATGTCGATGGCAGACGAGCCTTTGTACCCGATAGCGGTATTGATAGACGAGCTGAAGAATGATGATATTCAGTTGAGGTTAAATTCTATTAGAAGATTGTCTACGATTGCCCGTGCTTTAGGGGAGGAGAGGACTAGGAAGGAGTTGATTCCTTTTTTGAGTGAAAATAATGATGACGATGACGAGGTACTTCTTGCGATGGCGGAGGAGTTAGGTGTGTTTATTCCTTATGTTGGAGGAGTTGAGCATGCAAATGTGTTGTTACCACCGCTTGAGACGCTGTGTACGGTTGAAGAAACGTGTGTGAGGGATAAAGCTGTGGAGTCGCTGTGTAGGATCGGGTCACAGATGAGAGAGTCTGATTTGGTTGATTGGTTTGTACCTCTGGTTAAGGTTGGTTCATTTCACTGTAATTTATAGCAGTTTTGATACTTACTGTTTTGGTTTAATTTTGGAGACGTGACATGCTTTCGGTTTATGGTTGCAGAGGCTGGCGGGTGGTGAATGGTTCACGGCTCGAGTATCCGCGTGTGGGCTGTTTCACATCGCTTATCCTAGTGCATCAGAGACATTGAAGGCGGAACTGAGGTCGGTATTTAGCCAGTTATGTCAAGATGACATGCCGATGGTCAGGAGAGCAGCTGCGTCAAACTTGGGAAAGTTTGCTGCTACTGTGGAAGCTGCTCATCTCAAGACCGACATCATGCAAATTTTCGAGGATCTTACGCAGGATGGTAAGTTATTTCCTTCATATGTTTGAAGTTTGAAGTTTTAGATGTCAGGCCGAGTTTCTGATGGGCAATAAATAGTGTTGAACGCAACTCATTGCCTTGCTACTGAAGTGGGAAATAACCACTAGAACACTCGATAGACAGATGCTAAAAGCTAACTTCCATTTAAGTGTCTGAAATTTACTTGCTGGATCAGTTAACAAGCATCATTGGCTCATTGCTACTACAAGTACTTTTAAGTTGTTAAGTTAAAAAAGTAACAAGTATTTTAGTAGTTCAAGATGTTCATTTTTACCTAATACCTAGGTACCTTATTTCATAATTAAATTAGTCTTATCCTATTTGATCAAATATGAACGATTATTAATGAGTCTTTATCCAAACTAGTAATGAGTTATGGCGTTATGACAATATATGGATCTACAACATCACACATAGCCTACTGTTTTAGTCCTCCATATAGATTATGGTTTGTTTCTTCACTACTACCATTCAATGAGTGGATGGCCTTAAATAATGTAATCAGCAACATAGATGATAGATGTAGAAGGAATTTCAAAATTCATGTAACATGCGAAAGTAATATGTACAGTTATACAAGTAGGCTAAAATGATGAAAATAAGAGATGTATGAATAGTTTCACCATGGCTGGATGTCACACTCATTCATGATAGAATGTTAGTTCAAATTTCCAGATGAATTATTACTCTGGTAGCTATTATTGTACTGGGGCTCACGCTCTGATAATAATTGGGATGGATCCTCATTGTTTACTAGTTTTCTAATATGGGAAATCTACTTTATATTTCCTTAGCAGTGGTCATGATGTATGAAATATGGATTAGTGATAAATACACATTTATGCATTGAGCATGTGTTGGAAGTGATAACATATCTGTCTTTTATAGCATAAGATGGTCATAGTTCTTGAATACAAAATTGCAGCTACCATTAAGTTTCTTCCTCTTACAATCGTAGCCCTTGTTTGTTGGCGTTGTGCTAATGCATATCTCCCCCACTGCAGATCAAGATTCTGTTCGTCTACTAGCTGTTGAGGGTTGTGCTTCCCTTGGGAAGCTGCTTAAACCCGAGGACTGTGTTGCACATATTCTTCCTGTCATTGTTAATTTTTCTCAGGTGAGTTTTGAGATTTTATATTTATCATGCTCGCTTGCAAAGTTTTGCTGAAATTTTCTTTTCTTTCGACTCTGTTAGACCCGATGAGTTATGGCAAAGCAAATTATTATCTGTACCTTAGTAGTAATATGTTGTGTAGAGTTTATTACTCTTAGGTAATGGTCTCCCTGAATCAAAGCTATATGTGTTCTTTTATGTAATTGTAATTCTTTGGCGGCATAGTCTTGCAATTGGATGCTAATTGAACACTTCCAATTTATATTCAGTTGGTACAAGTGTATAACCAATATTTGAATTGATATATCATATATTTAGCATCCAAATTCGATTTTTTATATGTAATATATGAACTCATTTTCTCATGGAATTTAAGAACAAGAAGATTTTGAGACATATTTAAGATTATGATGGGCTGGTGAATGTTCTAATAGTAATAACTACAAAGTTCATATAATAACACTTGCAGTATATGTAAACGATTATGATGGGCCTAGTGCAGTCTGGTGTGGGCCATCCCGACCTGAAAATCAACAAATTTTTATATGCTTTCAATAGTTCGATTTTCCTGCAATGATAGTAGACTAGTAGTTTACGAGTATAGATAAGATATTGCTAATTGACTTCAATTACTTGCAGTTATATTGCTTTGCAAGAAGGATGATATTAATTAATTGAATTTGGCTTAAATCAGATTCAAAATTTGCAAAATCATAATCAAAAGAAAAGATAAAGACATCTTGTTTGAAATAAGAGGTGTTTAGCAATAGTTGTATAAGAAAGCAATAGAGAGAGGTTATTGAGACATGAGTAGTTAGTATGCCTCGTCATCTCTTTTGTTGACTATTGAGACATGAGTAGTTAGTATGCCTCGTCATCTCTTTTGTTGACTATTGACGTCTTGCTCTCTAATCACTTGTTATTATAATTCTCATGCAAATATAACTTGTTTCTTTATAAGAATTAGGCAATACCTTTTCTTAAACAGAAAGATAGTCCTGGCAATTGTGGCATGACATTGTTGATCAGTTTCAGTATCATTTATCATTACAATGTCTTGGTTATAGATAAAACATCACGAATATTACATGTTTTTGTATTCATTGTCCTGTCATTTTTTTAGCTTTAAGGTAATGCGTTATTCGTGTTATTTTATTAACCCTATTACACGAGTCAGGTAATAAGTATTTTATGTTGAATAAGTGAGATAACGAGTTTTCTCTTTAAAGTCTTACTGCACTTATTTGCATTCCTTAGTTTACAAGTGCTGTTTCTAGAGTAAATATCTTGATAAGATACCTCTTTAAAATACTTGATAAAATTGAGTTGTTTCTCAAAATCAGGACAAGTCGTGGCGTGTTCGCTATATGGTTGCTAATCAGCTGTACGAACTATGTGAAGCTGTGGGCCCTGAACCAACCAAGTATGTTCAAAATCTGTTGTCTTTTTTGTTTTAATTTCAAGATTATCTGTTAGCTTGTTTTTCTTTTATTTGGAAATGTTCAATGTCTGGCTGGTTGTAATAGGACGGAATTGGTTCCAGCATATGTGAGGCTACTTAGGGATAATGAAGCTGAAGTACGTATTGCAGCTGCTGGAAAAGTCACCAAGTTCAGTCGGATTCTTAGCCCAGAACTTGCAATTCAGCATATTCTTCCATGTGTAAAGGTGTGATATTTATGGTTCATATTGTTTGCTACATCTTTAAATTCGGCTATCTTAACTTTTCCAAAATAATTGTGTAGGAGTTGTCATCAGATTCTTCTCAGCATGTTAGGTCTGCTCTGGCATCTGTGATTATGGGCATGGCCCCTGTTCTAGGAAAGGTAAAATAAATAAACTGTTTTTTTGAAAAAGATTTAGGTAACTTTCTAGTCTTCATATATGTAAGGTCAACATTTAAGATTTGTTGAGCTGTTTTTGTTTCTTGTAAATTGCAGGATGCAACAATCGAGCAACTTCTTCCTATATTTCTTTCACTTTTAAAGGACGAGTTTCCAGATGTACGCCTCAATATTATTAGTAAGCTAGATCAAGTGAATCAGGTACGCATCAAGATAGACACATTTTAACATGATATTCTACTTAATTTGTTATGTATCTTTGATTGTTTTCATTCGGCTGTTGTTGCAGGTTATTGGAATCGATCTTTTGTCTCAATCTTTACTGCCAGCAATTGTTGAACTTGCAGAAGATAGGCATTGGAGGGTTCGTTTGGCAATCATAGAGTACATACCACTACTGGCTAGTCAGTTAGGTGTAGGATTTTTTGATGATAAGCTTGGTGCTCTCTGCATGCAATGGTTACAAGACAAGGTTAGTGTTTTCACATCCTTGTTTCATATTTGGAATCATGATATAATCTTTTGTACCTTTATGTGCTTATATAGCTTTAATAATTAACATACGTGATGGAAACAAGGCTTGGTGAACGGAAAATATCTTGTTATATGTAAGGTTAAATATCTTTGCTTGTTTATTTTTGTAGGTTTACTCTATCAGGGATGCTGCTGCTAATAACTTAAAACGTCTTGCAGAGGAATTCGGTCCTGATTGGGCAATGCAGCACATTGTTCCACAGGTGTGACCCATGGTTGACTAGGAAGAAATAGTGTTCTAAAGTTTTTAGTGGGGTTATTGTTTGAACTTACTTTGTGAAATTTACGTATTGTTTTCTGGCAGGTCCTGGATATGATTAAGAACCCACATTACTTGTATCGAATGACGGTTCTTCGTGCTATATCTCTATTGGCTCCCGTCATGGGGTCGGAAATCACTTGTTCTAAACTGCTTCCTGTAGTCATTACTGCTTCCAAAGACAGGTAACTAAATTTCTTGAATATTTAAAAAAATATATTTCTTTGGTTCTAATTGTTAATGTTTTTTTTTTTCTTCAGAGTGCCGAATATCAAGTTTAATGTTGCAAAGGTCTTGCAATCCTTAATTCCTATAGTTGATCACTCGGTTAGTATCATTATTCTCTGTCCTTTTATCTTTTCACTTTTGGTTTCCCTTATTGGGGTGTGCTGGTAAGCCATAAATTGTTTCATTTAAAGATTATTGAAATTATATTGTTTTCAAAATTATTATTAACAAATCAAAACTAGATATTTTTTGCTTAAAAACTGGACAAGTAAGGGTGTTGCAGGTAAACCAAACCTGATTCGGCTCATTTTAACATCCACTCAGAATTGACCCATTATCTAACTGCCCATTTGAACACTCCAAATTTTGCAAATAATTCAGGTGGTGGATAAAAGTATTCGGCCATGTTTGGTTGACCTGGCAGAGGACCCAGATGTTGATGTCCGTTATTTTGCCAACCAAGCTCTTCAATCAATTGATCAAGTCATGATGACTAGCTAAATATATGTATGTTGTCTGTTTTCTGAATTTTTGTTGGAATATAAAGGTGCTTTTAGCTTTTATGGTAGCTGCATCTAGCGTGTTTATTGCTTTTTGGTTAGTATTGTGTTATATATTAACTTGCCACATTAATTATCCGCTGTTGTACTATCAAAATGTGTTATTCTATATATTCTGAGATATCAATAGCTCTATTATACCTTTCTTCAGATTCCTGCTTTGATATGTCTATCACAATAAGTTCTTCGATTAACATTTGAAAGTTTCCAAATTGTGCAAGTAACGTATTTAAGAACCATATACTAACATGCGTTTATTGATGGCGCAGTTAGACCACTCTTATTGACCAAAATTGTAGGCCATATCTGTCTTGTTTAAGTGTGGTAGTTAGTTAGTTACCTAATATTGTAAGATGTAAGTTAACTTATGCTACAATTCTCTCTAGTAGTCTACGGAGTATTTTTTAAACATATTTCTGGTAGTCATATGGTACAGCTAAATCTAAGTGTGTGAGCGAAAGACATGAAATTTAAAGAGAAGTTTGTAACTAAAATACCTATAATTTTAATGAACATGATGCACGCAACAAACTTAGTGGAGCAAAATTGTGCCGCGATGGGTATGATGTAGACAGTTAAAGAAAACCGATAATTGTTTGTGACTAAAAACCTATTTTTCTAATGAAAAATGGTGCATGCGGCCGACTTAGTGGAGCAAAATTGTGCCGGAAACGGGAATGTGACAGGTAGGATGTAGATGGTAGTCCCCGTGGGGCTCCCCAATCCTCGTTGGGGATGGGGATAGGGATGTAAAACGATTCCCTGACGGGAATGGGGGCGGGGATTGGGCAATGAGAAACAGGGACGGGATGGTAAATACGATCCCCAATATTCCCCGCCCCGTTGCCATCCCTAGTCCCACCTGAGTGGAGCAAAATTGTGTTGTGTGATAAAGTTAGTTTTTGCTGCACCTGATATTACTTGTTTGCTCCATACGTGTTATATTGTCATCTCCTTATTTACTTTCATGAAAACTAAATATATAGACAAAACACATGTATATTATTCAGTATACTGTATACATCATTTGATAAGAAAGAATGGATTCACCATATACATAAACCCAGTAGAAAAAATTACTACTGTATTATACATATAAAAATTTATAATTCTATACATACGTCCTTTAATTAATGAATAGACTAGTCCTGTAATTGATCAACCATGTATCTTCTGACCAGCAGATGAATACACTCTTCCTCTATCATTAGTCTTTGTTGCCTTATTGTTATACCTTCTCCTGGACCTCTTACCATAGCCGCGGGTAGTGACACCACTCGGTATAAAAACTCCGGTTCCACCACCACCGTTAGCCCACAACCTCTCCATCCAAGTAGGAACCGAGCTGCTCTCGGTCTCTGACCAGTTATAGTGGCTCCTAGCCACCGGTCTATACCCAACACCACTATAAACCACTGGTCTATCACTTGTGCACGCACGTTTTTCATCATCGTCTTCATCTGTAAGCATCAGTATTTGTCGTGTAAGTTCTTGGTAAAACGCTTTGTCATCCATGTCAACTGGGTTCAAAGAATCCTTATATGAATCCATTTTTGTGTAACAAGAATAAGTATGTTAGAAGTTATGTAGTGTAAGAAATAAGATGATATTATAATAAGGGTGTAGCATATGTGATGTCTATATATAGTTGAAATAAAGGGGTACTATATATGGTTTAAATAAAGGGGTAGTATTGTTTAGATTATAGTCAATTCGTAGTGGTTTCATGGAAGTTGGGATGTGGGTGAAGTTAAGTTACCAAGTGGAGGCAAATTCATTTGACGAGTATATGTATTTGAGGGGTTTACTTAAACAAGTCAATAACAAATAAAGTGGTTCAACCAAATAACAAGTCCGCAAGTCTTGGTCACGACTAAGATATTGTGGTGATAATTGTGGCACGATATGATACGCTAATTTTTTAGAATATCTTTTGTAAGTCAAAAAAATAGAAGCGTAAACTGAATCCTATATACTGGTACTTTCTATGATTTTGTTTTTTCTTAACGATTTATCATGAGTACTATAATAAAGATTCGGGACAATATTAGAAGTCGCAAACGCGTTGACAGAAATCAGATAGATTAAGGATAAGACTGTGGATCTGTTACAAAAGGTTCATCGAGAGAAATGGGTTTACGCATTTACGGCATAATAGGAACCTCGGCACCCTACCTATATGACCGAAGATCCCACAAAATAGGCTTGAAGGGAGGACAAGTTATTTAAGTACAACATGAAGTTCAAGCGCTAGTTATGCGTATAATAGGAAGTTCAAGTATTTGGCTGGCTTGGGGTTGTTAAACGTCTTCCTATTCCTATGTCAAGTGGGTAAATGTCGACGATGAACTTTGCTTTCGGTGACTTGCATGTTGGCGATCAAGTGGGGTGCATCACAAATCTACTATACGAGTTAGATTTAACTGCGCATTGCAGCGGAATAAAAAATTAAGCAACAATAAATATTCAATTTCTTTAGTTTCAATTAATCTATAAATGATTATTGGTTAACATTTTTACCACATATAATATATTTTTTTTATTAAATCTTTAAAGGGAAAAATGACTATTAGTTCTATATTTTGTCATTTTCCCCCCTCTAGTTGCTATACTTATTTGTAATATATATGAGTCACTCTTCTTTCAAGTGTTTATCATTTCAAGTACTCTACCTAATTTATATGTCTAGAATTGATATTCACTTGCTTGAAACTTGAAATAAGTGACAATACATACGACTAAGTTCGAGATATATTTATTTAATCAACAGTCTCATGATAAATTTAATTAAAGAACCAAATTATTTCATCTCTCGACTAATAGATCAATATTTAATGTTTTTTTTTAAAAACTCTTGTCAGGCCCCATTTTCTCTTTTATACTCATAAACTTTTTTGTATATATCACAAGAGCAAAAAAGAGAAAAAGAAAACATTAAATATTAAAATAGTAAAGACCTGCAACTCATATAAACTCTAATCCTTAGTCAATTATCATGATAACTAACTTTGTAAATTCTCATTCAACCTATGCAGAGCTTGCAGTCGAGTTTGTCAAAATATGCAGATTAATAAAAATAAGAAATCATTGAACACTTCCGATAAAAGTGTAGAAATCTCGCTTGAGAATAATGTCATTCCAAATTGTGTATTTTGATCGAGCATACCTAAACAAGATAGATCTATTAGGCAATAGATGAAATAATTTGGTCATTTAATTAGATTTATCATGATGTTGTTGATTAAATAGATACATCTCTAACTTAGTCGCATGTATTGTCACTCATTTCAAGTTTCAGGCAAGTGAATATCAATTCTAGACATATAAAATAAGTATAGTACTTAAAATGACAAACACATGAAAGAACAAGTGTTGGGAATTAAAACACTTAACAGTTTGTACTGGTGAAGATATAACTAACAGTACTAACTGAGTTAGTACTGCTAGTGTAAATATTTGTACTGCTGAAGACTACTATGAAGATGGTACTACTATGCTTATGAAGACGTGTTTTGTGATAAGTATAGAATAGATTTTATGGATATCTTATAAATTTAGATTGATACGAATATTGTAGTTATCTTGTAAAGGACTCTTTGTGCCTATAAAAGGAGATCCTAGGTTAACATGTAATATATACTTTTGCATAGGTGATTCAAGGTTGTAAACCCTAGTGATATTTAGATCACTCGTATTATTTGCTTAATAATATTGAATCGTTTTGGTTACATTGTGTTTATACAGAGTTCACTGTTATATTGCTTTATACATTCTAAACATTCTTCTAAGCATTAAAGAGTAGATTCCGTATACTCTTTCGTGTTAAACAAAGTTTCTAACAAGCTCAGCAAGATCCGTGTTTAGGACTCACAAGTGGTATCAGAGCTAAAGGTTCTGAAACTTTGCTCTATAAGAAACATACCAGAAGAACTCTACTTTCATTCAAGAAGATGGATCTCAAAACAACACAAACTACAACCACAGCTAAACTGCCTTTGCTCAAGCAGAATGACTACGAGATGTGGAGGCTCAGGATTGAGCAGTACTTCCAAGTGCAGGATTATGCACTTTGGGACATTATTAAGAATGGAAACTCCTTCACTCCCAAAACTACTGAATCAACAGGAGATGATGGCGTTAAAACCATAACTGTATCTGGTCCTGTTACTGCTGATGAGAAGCTCTAGAAGAAAAACGATGTTAAAGCAAGGAGCATGTTGTTAATGGCTATCCCCAATGAGCAACTGCTGAATTTCAGCAAATACAAGGATGCTAAAACCTTGTTTGAAGCCATTACAACAAGGTTTGGTGGTAATGAAGTCACCAAGAAGACACAGAAGACTCTGCTCAAGCATATGTATGAAAACTTTAGTGCTTCAAGCACTGAATCACTTGACCATATCTTCAACAAGCTTCAGAAGATTGTCAGCCAACTGGCTGTGTTGGGTGTTGAGATCCCACAGGAGGATCTAAGCTTAAAGTTCTTGAGAAGCTTACCTGTTGAATGGAACACTCATGTAGTGGTCTGGAGAAACAAGCCAGATCTTGATACTATCAGTTTTGATGATTTGTACAACAACTTCAAAATTGTTGAACAGGAGATCAAGAAGACTGGAAGCTCAAATTCCAACACTGGGAACATGGCATTTGTGTCATCTTCCAGTAATAGCAGTCCAGAGGAGGTTCATGTTGCTTCAGGGGTTAGTACTGCTAGCCCTAAAGTTAGTACTGCTAGTTCTCAAACTAGTACTGCTAGCTTAGGAGATGATACTGTTTATGCTTTTCTGGCTAATCAAGCTAATGGGTTACAGCTTGTGCATGAAGACCTAATTCAAATTCATGAAGATGATCTGGAGGAGATGGATTTGAAGTGGCAATTAGCTTTACTAAGCATGAGGGCCAAAAGATTCTTCCAGAGGACAGGGAAGAAGATCACTATAAATGGTAGTGATACTGTTGGATTTGATAAATCAAAGGTAGAGTGTTACAACTGCCATAAGTTGGGACACTTTGCTAGGGAATGTAGAGGGCCTAGAAACCAGGAAAGAAGCAGGGGATCTAGGTCTCAGGATGGAAACATGAAGGCTGTGAATGAGGAGGAGTCTTCTTCAAAGGCAATGGTAGCTATAGATGGACTTGGTTTTGACTGGAGCTTCATGGATGAGAAAGAAGCACCAATAGAGATGACACTGATGGTTTTCTCTGACTCTGAGGTACATACTGTTAAAGCTTGTTCAAAATCATGCTTAGCTTTAAAAGACTATGAAACACTTAAAAAACAGTATGATAACTTGAGAATAGAGTTAAACCAATCAAATTATCATTTAGCAAATCATAAAAGAGGCTTAGCTATTGTAGAAGAACAACTAGTGTTCTATAAAAAGAATGAAACTGTATCCACTGAAGATATGGCTGTCTTGAAAAGAGATGTTATGTTTAAAGACTTAGAAATAAATGAGCTTAAAAGAGAACTAGAAAAGATTAAGCTAGATAAAGACAACATTGAAGTGAATATAAAGAGGTATGCAGCGGCAACTAAAAGTCTAGATAAAATTGTAGAGTGTCAGCTGACAAACAATTTTAAGAAAGGTCTATGCTATAAAAGTGTTGCACCACCACATAGAGGAAACTTTCCAGGCCTAAAGCTTGATTTGTCCCATCTAGAGGAAGAAAAGGAACTTGAATCTAAAGAAGTTAAGAGTGATAGTGAGCATAGTTTCAAAGAGGTTGGTGAAACTTTTGACACATCTTTTGTTGAGGAGAAGGTGTCAGAAGAAAAGATGAATTCAGATGCACCAATTATTGAAGATTAGAAATCTGATAATGAGGATCAGGTTGAGTCTACACCTGAGGTAGAAAAGCAAAATATTATTCCTAGTGATCCTAAGGTAAAAACTGTTAAACCTAAAAGCAAGTGAAACCAGCTAGAAAAACAGTCAACAATTGCTGAGATGTATAGATCACACAGGCCTAGGGGTAACAAGAGAAATTGGAACAATTTAAAATCCCAACAATTAGGTAGTGATTTTGTTATGTACAATAAGGCTTGCTATACTTGTGGTAGTTTTAATTATTTTTAGGCTTATTGTGATTACCATCAGGGGAAAAGGATGGTACATGGGAATAAGAGGGTGAATCAAAACTGTTTTTCAAGAAATTCTCACCCTAGTGTTAACAGATATATGGCTCCTAGAGCTGTTTTGATGAAGTCTGGCCTTAAAACAAGTTGTACTACTAGACCCATTAATACTGCTTATCCCAAGTCAACAGTTTCAAGTGCTAGACCAATAACATGTTTTACAAAATCAGCACAACAAACTGGTAAAAGGTCCTTTTATGAGAAAAAAAGTGTTTAAAAACAAGAAATGGTGCCAAACAGTTAAGACTGTTAGGCCAGCAGTTTGTACTGCTAGACTAGCAATTAGTACTGCTAGGCCAAGAAATGCTGTCAGGGTAAAAGGGGGCAATGCTGTTAAGGCCTCAGCATGTTGGGTATGGAGACCTATCAAACCCATTGGTGCATCAATCATAATGAAGAAATATGATTACATTGATGCATGAGGCAAATCCAAGTCAGTAATGGCTTGGGTCCCCAAAGGAAACTAATTTCCTTCATTTTTTTTGTGCAGGGACATCCACAACAAGAAGTTGAAGAAGATCAAGGATATGCTAATAGTGGATGCTCTAGGCACATGACTGGGAACATGTCTTACCTCTCAGATTACAAAGCTTTTGATGGAGGATATGTTGCCTTTGGAGGAGGAGCAAGAGGTGAAAATATTACTGGTAAAGGTACAATAAAGACTGGTAAACTTGATTTTGAAGATGTGTATTTTGTGCAGGAACTTAAGCTTAATCTCTTTAGTGTCTCACAAATGTGTGACAAAAAGAACAAAGTTCTTTTTACTGACACTGAATGGCTTGTCTTATCTCCAGACTTTAAGTTACCTGATGAAAGTCAAGTATTACTTAAAGTTCCTAGAAAGGGCAATATGTACAGTGTTGATATGAAGAAAATTATTCCTAAAGAGAGTCTAACTTGTCTTGTAGCAAAAGGCACATTGGATGAATCAATGCTTTGGCACAGGAGACTTGGTCATGTTAATTTTAAAACTATTAATAAGATTGTAAAAGATGGTTTGGTAAGAGGTTTACCTCAGAAATATTTTGAAAATGACCAAACTTGTGTTGCCTGTCTTAAGGGCAAACAACACAAAGCTTCTTGTAAGCCCTAGACCCAAAACTCTATTACTCAACCATTATTCATGCTTCATATGGACTTGTTTGGTCCTACATCTATGAGTAGTTTAATGCATAAGAAATACTGTCTTGTGGCAACTGATGATTATAGCAGGTTCACATGGGTTTTCTTTTTAGGAACTAAGGATGAAACCAGTAACATTCTTAAGAGCTTTATAACATAAATAGAAAACCTAGTTGAAAGAAAAGTAAAAATCATCAGATGTGACAATGGGACAGAGTTTAAAAATAGAGTTATGGATGAATTTTGTAAAGAAAAGGGTATTAGGAGAGAGTTTAGTGTAGCTAGAACTCCTCATTAGAATGTTGTTGCTGAAAGGAGGAATAGGACACTGATAGAGGCTGCTAGAACCATGTTAGCTGACTCTAAGTTACCTATCTCATTTTGGGCTGAAGCAATCAATACTGCTTGTTATGTGCAGAATAGGGTTTTAGTGGTCAAGCCTCACAACAAGACTCCTTATGAACTTTTTAGAGATAGAAAACCTGCTCTAAGCTTCATGAGACCATTTGGATGTCGTGTGACTATTCTTAATACCTTAGATCATTTGGGAAAATTTGATGGCAAATCAGATGAAGGTTTCTTTGTTGGTTACTCTACACATAGTAAAGCATTTAGGGTATACAACATAAGAACCAGGAAGGTAGAAGAAAACCTGCATGTTGAATTTTTGGAAAATAAGTCTAATGTTGCAGGTGAAGGACCAAAATGGCTGTTTGACATTGATGCTCTAACAAAATCTATGAACTATGTACCAGTTGTTGTAGGTACAAATACTAATGATTTTGCAGGTTCGAAGCCAATATTGATACAGGTGAATCTAGCATGGAGAAAGAGACTGGTCAAGATCACATTCTGATGCCTATTTGGAAAGATGGTTCCCTATTTGATTCATCTTCAAAGGATGATGAACCTTCTAATGATGCTGAAAAGAAAGGATCTGAAGATGAAAATAAAGAAAGTGCAGTAGAAGAACAAGAGAATCCTGAAAATAGTACAAATGGTGTTTTTACTGCTGAGCCAAAAGATAGTACTGCTGAGCCAAATGTTGAATTTTCTAGCCCACCAGTTACTTCTGATGCTGATTTCTCTGATGATGAAGTGGATCTGAATAATGTTCCTAACACATATGAGGTTCCTACAACTCCCCAAACAAGAATTCACAAGGATCATTCCCTTGATCTTGTGATTGAAAATATACAATCTAGTGTGAAGACAAGAAGGATGCAAATAGAGGCAGGTGAATAAGGTTTTGTCAGTGCTATCTATGAAGGAAAGACACATGAAGACCTTAGTGCTTGTTTATTTTCTTGTTTCTTATCTCAAGATGAACCCAAGAAAATTGCCAAAGCACTAAGTGACCCATCATGGGTAGAAGCAATGCAGGAAGAGTTGTTACAATTCAAGCTACAAAAGGCGTGGGTTTTAGTAGATTTGCCTAAGGGTAAATGGGCAATTGGTACAAAATAGGTGTTCAGAAACAAGAAGGATGAGAGGGGTATTGTGATTAGGAATAAGGTAAGGTTGGTGGCACAAGGGTATACTCAAGAGGAAGGCATAGACTATGATGAAGTCTTTGCACCTATGGCTAAGATTGAGGCTATAAGGCTGTTCTTAGCTTATGCTTCTTTTATGGGATTCACAGTATACCAAATGGATGTAAAAAGTGCTTTCTTATATGGTACAATTGATGAGGAAGTTTATGTTATGCAACCACCAGGGTTTGAAGATCCTGATCATCCTGACAAGGTGGTAAAAGCATTGTATGGTTTGCATCAAGCTCCTAAAGCTTGGTATGAAACCTTGGACACATACTTATTTGACAATGGGTTTCACAGAGGGAAGATAGATAAGACATTATTTATCAGGAGGCAAAAAGGAGACATTTTGCTTGTCCAGGTTTATGTGGATGATATTATTTTCGGATCTACTAAAAAGGAGATGTGTACTGAATTTGAGAAGCTGATGCGTGACAAATTTCAAATGAGTTCAATGGGAGAACTCACTTTCTTTTTAGGGTTGCAAGTCAAGCAGTCAGAAGAAGGGATATTTATCAGCCAAGATAAATATGTAGCAGAGATTTTGAAGAAGTTTGGATATGTTGATACAAAGACTGCTAGCACTCCTTTTGATCCAGAAAAACCCTTGCTCAAAGATTCAGATGGTGATGATGTTGATGTTACTCTTTACAGATCATTGATTGGGTCATTGATGTATCTTACATCATCTAGACCAGATATCATGTTTGTTGTATGTGCATGTGCCAGATTTCAAGTTACTCCTAAGGCTTCACACTTACATGCAGTGAAAAGGATATTTAGGTACCTAAAAGACCAACCCAAATTGGGTCTTTGGTATCCTAGAGAGTCTCCATTTGATCTGGTGGCTTACAGTGACAGTGACTATGCTGGTGCAAGTTTAGATAGGAAGTCAACAACAGGTGGTTGTCAATTCCTAGGATGCAGGTTGATATCATGGCAATGCAAAAAGCAGACTGTGGTGGCTACTTCTACAACTAAGGCTGAATATGTGGCTGCTGCTAGTTGCTAACTTGATGTGGACAAGTACTCTGGATTCAGAATCAGATGTTGGACTATGGGTATAATTTTATGAATACCATGATAAACATTGACAATAACAGTACTCTTTGCATTATTAGAAATCCTGTTCAACATTCTTACAAAAGGTCTTGATGTCAGAAGATTTCAGTACTTGGTTGCAAGTATTGGAATGCTTAATCTATAAAAAGTTTTAATCTCTAAGTGTCTTTGTAAAGTTTGTAAAGGATTTGTACTGTTAATTGTTTGATAGTTGAGTTTGTACTACTAGTACAAATTTGTACTGCTAAGTTTATACTGTTAGTCAAATTTTATACTGTTATATAGAAAATGCTTTGGTTTGTGTTTTTTTGGTTTTGGACTAACATTTAAAGGAAGAGAAAGCAGCATGATTGGAGTTTATGATGTGTGAGAAGCTAAAGTGGTGGATGGATTGCTGTCATAATTGATTCATGATAGAAGAGGATTTGGGGATTACTTGACAAAGGTTGTACACCTGAGTTGGGAGGTTCCTTAAATTCTTATTCTTGAAATCAATTTATGCTTATTTGGTGGTATTTTTGAGCATGAATTGATGGCATAGTTAGTCAGATAGTAACTGAACTAACTCACTTTTTACCATTTTTTATACTTTCATTAGTATAATGAGTTAGTCCAAGGACATCTGGTATAGAGAACAGCGAACAAAAGTGAATCTAACACATTTGTGTTAGAGGTAACACCTGCCACGAGCTGGAAACCCTGTCAAGAAGGCTCTTTTAATGAGTCTATCTGATCACAGGCAGTTTTTATAACTGAAATTATTGGTTCTCACACAACTAGAGGTTAAATGCAACTGAAATTTGATTAAGTATCTTCCTTTACACTTAATCCCTTCAAAAGTTTGTGGGCAGTATGGTTTTTAAAAGAAAATTGAGTCAATACATCTAACAAAACGTTTTTCCAAAAGTTTGTACTGCTAGGTAAAAGTTTGTACTGCTAGCGTAAAACTTAGTACTGCTGGGTAGCCGTTAGTACTGTTTGCGAAATAACCATTTTTTAAATTTAGCCGTTGGGGTAAATTTGTGTCTATTACTTTGTTTAAGGGTTTGTCTAACTTGGATAATTCACACTCTTTCTTTTCTTACACAATTTCTTTATTCTCAAGAAAAGATTTACTCAAGTCGGTTACTCTCAAATCCTAAGTACTCTTTATAAAATCTCAATTGGCGATACTCATTACTCAATTAACTCATATACGATCATAACCCATCAATCTAATCAAAAGTTTATCATTTATAATAATTTGGCTTTTGTCGATAAACATAAAATGGTCGCTTTCTTGGAGAAACTAGAGGGAAGCAATGACTTCCATCAGATAGTAGACTTTCTCAACTCTACTCACATCAGGTATGCTTTGACTGTAAGTCTTACTATCTATCGTTCTCTCATCACACAGTTTTGGCATACTGCAATTGTCAGAACAGTTGAAAATGGAGAACAAGAGTTACAAGAAACAGTTTGTGGAAACCGTAGAGGGGGGTGAATACGTTTCCCTTTAAAAACTTAAAACTTTTTGTATCAAATAACCGATCAAGTGTGACGTAATATGAAAAGTGTCAAAAATGGTTATGTATCATCCAGGGATGAATAAATTAAACTACAACACAAGCACAATCAACCATGACACATACATAACATAAGCAACTAGCCACACAAGCATAAACACAATGCAAATATAAACATAAAGCAATAAGGAATAAAATGAAAGTAAAGAGATAAGTTAGAAGGCGCAAACCAGACACGGTGATTTATAGTGGTTCGGTCACGAAGCTCCTCTTTGCCCTACTCCACTCCCCGAGTACCCAACTCGAGAGTTACTTCACTAATCAACAAACTCCCTTCAGGCGGAGAAAACCGTTACACGTCGCTTAACTTGTTTTCTGACACTAAGCTAGATGTCGAGTGCTAATCTTAGCTAGCACCAATCTACCACGATCTACCCGATCTACACCTTACACGTCGCTTATCCTATTTCCGACACTAAGCTAGATGTCGAGTGCTAATCTTAGCTAGCACCAATCTACCACGATCTACCCGATCTACCCTTGATCCACATGATCAATCACACAAGCCCAATGGCTTCAAGAGATCTTCACTATCTCTTAAGATCACAATGATCTTGACTCACTCTCTCACAAAAGAAAAATAATCTTGATGTATGCTATGATACAATCAAGAGTGTAACCAATGTTACAAGACCTAACAACTCCAACACTTTGTATCTACTTGGATACTTTGTGTTCTTCTCTTGCTAATCAAGAGGGATGACAACACTTTGTATCTACTTGGATACTTTGTGTTCTTCTCTTGCTAATCAAGAGGGATGACAACACTTTGTATCTAGGATACTTTGTGTTCTTCTCTTGCTAATCAAGAGGGATGACAACACTTTGTATATAGGATACTTTGTGTTCTTCTCTTGCTAATCAAGAGGAATGAAGAGGATCACTTGAGTGGATGATTGGATCACTCTTAAACAACCTAAAACTCTCCAAATGATCAAAGAAAGTTATCTAAGTGAAGAGGGATAAGACCAGAGAAAAAGGACTGGAAAATCAAGTTGGAAGTGTGGAATGGTCCACTATTTATAGGCAAGGGAAAATCTGACCGTTACAGACCCACGGCTCCACTAAATACCCGACGGCTTCGTTAAATTTAATGGAGCCGTCCCTATTTAAAGGTGCCGTAGACGCTCCCTTTTTTGTCTTTAGTGGGGAAGGTTTATTTGGGGAAGTTGGAGCTGTTTTGGGGGGAAAAATGACTGTTGGTAATTCAAAATAATTTGAAATGATTTTTCCAAATAAAACATTTCTTTTTAATTCAAAAATAATTTGTAAAATGTATTTTTGAAAAATGTTTTGTCACATTTATAAAAATGTGAAGTTTAGAAAAATATAATCCTTTGATCATTTGTCAAGTAGTAGATTTGTTTGTCCATACCTTGAGTGATTTATGTCGGGATGGAAATCTACGACTTCGTTGAAGCATACTTGAGACGTCGGGAGGTGTTGATGAAGTATGCATTGATGATTTGTGTTTACAAGTAACTTGCTCATTTTACGTTATGTATTACAAGTTACATGTTTGTCATCATTAAAACCGAAGAAACCGTTTAGTTTAAATATCGTAATATTTGCACTAACAATCTCCCCCTTTTTGATGATGACAAATATGTAAACCGTAACACATAGTAAAATGTAAAAGTCACCTGTTTACACTCCCCTTCTCCCCCTTTTGTCGAATCAAAAAGGTAGTTGCCTCGAGCGCTCCCTTGAATTCATTCCCTACTCCCCCTTAATGAACTACATTCCTTTCTTCCTAGAAAGGCGAGTTTGCATCATCCTAGTGAAGCCTTCTATCATCACTTGTAAAGATGACTCCATGCTATGTATTCAAATACTCCCGAGCTCCCCCTAGCTCAATGCTCCCCTATGGTGACTTAATCCCCTTGCTTATTTACCTTAGTATCTAGCGGATCCATGGATCAAATACTTACAAAGGCTTTTCCTACATCAAGGGTTAGCTTCGTGCAGCATAATATATAACAGTATAGGAGCAACATTATAGGGATAGAATACACATAGCAAGACATGCATGGGTTAAACTATGTTAACACGTAAGTGTCACAACCCGACCGAAAACCTAAGGTGTAATTGTTCACTCAATCACACTAATCTAGAACGAGATTCGTTCATTGACTGACGCACTAAATGACTTCTTCTAAGTTGTCATTGGGAAGGAAAGTTCTAACAAACCTTTTGAACAACATAATCATCTACCAAGGATGATTGATGTTAAGGATAGTTTGTTAATAAGACATACTCTAAATGATTACTATTATGACAAGTCGTGCCATAAAGTAGACTCAATGAAGGTTATACCTAAATGATTCCATAAGGTGGGAGAGTGTTGGTTGTGGTGACAACAAGGACAACTTGGGTTATGTGGTTGTAGGGGATAAATAATGGGATGACCCATTAGTGGTTGTGGTGAAGGTGATAGTGATAAGGATGATGTGTTGGTGCCAAGTCCAAATAGGTTTGATGGTGATAGGGTTAGTGTGATAGCTAAAGGTTGTGGTGGACTTAGTGGAGGTAAGGGTGTAGGAATCCTAAAGGTGTAGGATGATGATGATGTGGTTGGAGGTGTTGGTTTTGCCCTTTGAGGAAAGGTGGAAAAGGATGGTTTAGGTTAATATATCGTTTGCACTGACAATGAGATGCATGATATATTTCAAAAGGGAAAAAGAAAAGGTGCATGTGATCCTAACAGGATTGTTGGTGGATATCTCTAACGGGGTTAAGGTAACGAAGTTCTAGGTTTCTAGGTTGGATGATCCTAGTTGTGTGTTAGAGATAATTTGGTGCATGAAAGGTTTTGTGTGATTGTGAGGGTTGGAGGTTGTTTAACTAACTATCACTTTCAAGAGTGAAGTGTAGCTAAAAGGTTTGAATGTGAGATGCAAGATAAGCTTGCAATGGTGAGGCCTTATATAGGCAAGAGTTGTGGGATTCGAACTAAAGTTGGTGTTAGAGTCCTATGGTGTAGTGAGGGAATCCTAGGGTGTATGTGAGTTTGCAAAATTTTGCAGGTTTGAGGTTAGCGATGCAGGGATCTAAAGGAAACAGTGAAAATTCGTCAAACATAGGCACGGTACCACTAAATACCACACGGTACAGTTAAATTTAACGGTACCGTGGCCTATTTAACGGTACCGTGACCTGGAAGTCACGAATTTTCCTGTGCAGCCTACTTCTGGGCAGCTAAAGGGAAGTTTCCTAGGGAATAAGAACCACATTTGTGTGTTCTTGAGATTGTTTGGTGAAAGACTATATGAGTGTGTTTTCGCTCCCCCTCAATCTATGACCATCCGGACAAGATGTAAAAGATAAAGAGGAAAACAAACGTTGACGAAAGCGATGAGCTTAGTAACGTCATGACAAGTGGTGGATAGCATACGATAAACTTCACCTTTGAAGTCACGTAGCTCTTCTCAATCATTGTGAATATTCATAGAATATTATGATGAGGCATGCGATTACTAGGAGATATCCTAAGGGTTAAGAAGATAAAATCTTCAGGGTTGTGAGGTTGGTGACAAGGTTCTAGTGGGGTTATCTCAACTTATCCTAGCGGTTTTTCGCTTGAGGTGTGTGGAAGGTGAGTGGGATGCGGAAGCATTGGTAGTGTTTAGTACCATGCGGAAGTGGGAGGGAAAAGGCTAAGGAATCAGATGATAGATACAATCTATTCTGATAGGAGATGGTTTTAGGTTCAAGACTACATCGAGTGGGTTTTGATGGTGTTAGTGAGAATTGAAAGCAAGATTTTTGACAAAGAAAATTCACATATGTTGTGATTTTTCTGGACTTTAGATTAAAAGAATTTATACCGAATAAATTCTTTTATGAATGACTCCAACGGGATTCGATGAACGTTCATCGAGAATGAGAAATGACATTTAATCGCATTTTGCAAATTAAATATACTTTAAATATTTCGGATGAAATATTTAAGTTGTCATTGGAGTTTAAGAGGATTTCACGAAAAAATCTCGCTGATTTAGTGAGACTTTTCGACACGAGAAATGACATTTAATTGCATTTCGCAAATTAAGTATACTTTAAATATTTCGGATGAAATATTTAAGTTGTCATTGGAATTTAAGAGGATTTTACGAATAAATCTTCGCTTTCGACACGAGGAGAGAATTTATACCTAATAAATTCTTTGACCGGTACTGGACGAGAAGAAATGACTTTTATATTTCCGAGGAAATACATAGGTAGTCATTAGAGCGATGTGAAAGATGACTTAATATTTTCAGTGAAATATTTAAAAAGTCATCAGACGAGACACAGGATGTGACTTGACATTTCCAGTGAAATATCTAACAGTCATGGGACGAGATCGAGGGAATGACTTGATATTTCCAGTGAAATATCTAAAAGTCATGACACGAAATAGAATAGATGATCTCAATATTTCCAGTGAAATATTCAAGAGATCATGCAAGGAACGTGAGGGATGACTTAATATTTCCAGTGAAATATTTAGATAGTCATGAGAGGGATTTAAAGAATGACTCAATATTTCCAGTGAAATATTTAAAGAGTCATGAGATGAGACGCACGAGATGACTACAATATTTCCAGTGAAATATTCAAGTAATCATAAGAGGGGTACGAGAGATGACTATAATATTTCCAGTGAAATATTTAAATAGTCATAAGTTTTATGGAAAATGTTCCATCATTCCTAGACCTAGACGGAGATGGTAAGGGGATTCTCGGTTGAGAGGTTTGGTTGATTTAAGGGTTTCTATGTGCTTCGCACGTGAGTGTTTCATGGGGTTTTGAAAGATGTAAAGCTAGGCCTATGGTGCTGATTTGCAGCAGGGTTTGGGATCTTAAGACGTGTATATTCACACGAGGATGAAAGGAACTACTAATTACTTATATAGTAACTCGTGAGTCCTTTGGATGAGCGTTTTAACATATGTTGTTAAAAGGCTTGAGTATGATGTTTCGGATATGACATTTAACAATTGCGATCGCAAGTTAAACTTACTTTAATATTTCGGACGAAATATTTAAGTTGTTAATCCTACTCCGATTTCTACTAGGTTTGTATCTAACCTTCCCATGACAAAAGGGTGTATTACTTGGAAGAAGGCGAAGTGATAACTAGGGAATTAGCACAACTTCGCGACTACTCTAACTTATGGGTTTTAACACTAGTGTATGACTCTATGGCTTCTAAGGGTTCATAGTGATAGGCATACCTAATTCCTAATGTGTCAAAATGACCTAGTGTGGGTGCAAGCAAAACATGTAAAATGCACATAACGAATAACTGCAAACATCATGCAGAACATGATAATCATTTAGCATTTAAGATCACGAAGACATTTAATCATATCTTATGAAAACATGTTATCATTTTGAAACACATATGTGGGATGCAAGCAATCTAGGTTTGCTAAGGAAGATCCTAGTTACTACTTGTTCAAAATGAGATCCTAACGGGAGATAAAGTTCACCGATGTAAACTATCTCTAGTCAAATGTAGGAATGAAAACTTTTCAAGTTAGAGAATGAGTATGAGACTATCACTAGTGGTGCTCAATTAAGGCTAAACACGACCATTTTTACGGGTTATACACCAACCCAACTTCTCTCCTGGAAGCAATCCAACCGTTAGGTCAAATTGAATTTCTAGTGCGTTAGGTTCTCCAGTAGTCATTCTCATGTTAGAAGAATTTGAATTCCTATATTTGCCTATCGAAGTATAGCAAAGATGATTTTATCTTGTTTTGCTATACATGGCCTAATATGACTCAATTAACCATACTTTGAAAGTAGGTTAAGAAAATGACATGTCTTACACAACTCCTAACAAAGGCATGCGAGATGTTTTAATTTCGTGTTTGAGATTCAGAGGTTATTTGATGAAGGTGGTGTATTTTATAATCTCTTGGACATCATCTTTGTTTGTTGAGTTGTTACATGTTATTTTAACATTATTTGGTTTCCTAGAACCAAGAGACACTCTAATGTGATACAATGTAGAACCTACTACATTGTGTGTGTTTCAAGAATGCTCCTTTGCATAACTTGAGGAAAGAATCTAGTAGAGGTTACTTACCTCAATAGATTTTGTGAGTGTTTTATTTAAAATGAGACATACTGTTTATTTCAACAAGTATGCTTTTCTAAGAGGAAACTTATCACTCTTAAGAATGCTTTGTGAAACAAGTATTTTAGTGTATGACCAATTTTACTTGTTTATGAAATGACACATGTCATATTAGGTTATTATTCAACTCTAATATCCTATATTTGTTAACAGGATGCAATGTATTCTCTTGTAACATAACCATTCATGTCACAAAGAAAATAAGATGCATAGGATATAAGTTATCCTTTGTCAATCTTTTGATAAGAGAAATACATGTGATATTCTCAAAGATTGATGACTTACATAATAGTTAATAACATATTATGTATGACACTTTTACTAGACATGTGACTTTGAGTGTTGAGTTGTTCATGAGCAAAGTTTACATATGTTGTTTGTTTGCTCTTGTTTGGTTTTTCGGAAAGACACATTTACTAATTGCACTGCAATGTAAATTACTTGTATATTTCGGATGAAACATCCAAGTTGTAACTCCTACTTAGTTGTGTATTTTATGCATCTTTTAAACATATTAGTTTAATGTTTGGAACACAACTATTGGACAACAAGACTCAATATGGCATCTTCAATACAAGTGTGAATTATGATCCGATGCATATTATTTTTGTCTTGAGAGGACGTCATTATTTTCATAACAATCGAGTGTGATTGAGTATGTAGATTCAAGATAATATGTTTCATCATGTTTTGATGTTATCTTGAAACAAAACAAATAATGACTCCAATTTCATGTCCACACTCAAAAACTTGTCAATTAGATTCGATGATGATATCAATCATAATTTGAATAATGAATTGATATGTACTCGAAATCTTTCTTGACCCTCACGATCACTCCTTTTTAAAAAGAAAATAAAAATTTAAGGAGTGTGTTCCATTTATTCTAATACTAGTTGTATGTGTGAGGTTAATGACATATTAAGTTACTACTTTGATATTGTCATTTATTTTTATTTGAGAAAAACTATTTATATTATTAAGTATAATACTTTTAGTTTTCCGACACCTCATTAGTATAAAAGTAATTATCTTAACTATTTTTATACAACATACGTAAAATACTAAATGTCTGAAACATTTTGTATGTGTGTTAGATCAATTCAAGTTTAATACATTTTCCTTTACTTAAGTACTAATGTATTAGATTGACCTTTTATCTTGTTTAGACAACCCATGGTCAAACAAGACAAAATGATGTAATGTTTTAAAGATCATGTTACGGATTTTATGAAAGTGTTAAGTATTTTGGGGTGATGTACTTTTTACACTTAAACCTTTGGAAAAATAATTGTGTAAGACAATATCTTTCGACACACATGATCTACCAACTTAGTTTCTATTCCTAAGAAGCTTACTAAACCATTTTAAGAACTTGCAACAAATGCAAGACAAATGGTTGATGCCTATATGCAATGCAAACTAATTACGCAACTTAGTGCAAGAAGTCTAGCATGAGCCTTATAAATGCATAAACCGAAAAACTATAATAAGCAAATAGCAATTTAGCTTAACACACAAAAATACTTATCGTCATTTTGTGTATTAAGTATAACAATGTACACTTAGCTTGACTTTATTTGAAAAAGAATTATTTTCCACCCCATTTAAAAATTTGATCAAGTTCAACACCTTGAAATCATGAATGCATCAACGTGTGATGTTCACTTTGTGATTTGACAACAAAATTTGTGCAATCGGCAAGACCGGAAAAGACTCTGTGTTACGAATTAAAGACATTCGTAAATTTTACTTTACAATCACTTTCTAAAAATATTTTTAAGTGAAAGTAGACTCAATTACGTTTAAAACGATAGGTGGCACGACTCGTACGGACTTACGGTTGATTTTATACGAATTTTTGAAAATTACCGAATTCTGAAAAACAGACGGACGGCTCCGTTAAATTTAGCGGTACCGTCCATATTTAATGGAACCGTCTGTTGTATTTAACGGTGCCGTACGTGTTACTTCAGTTTTTGAACAGAACCAACTTTTATCAATTAAAAAAAAACTTCAAGCTAGTATGACAACATATACTTAACAACAAAACTTGTAAGTATTATGCAACTAAATACTTTTCATATTTTTATCACCTTCATGGGTAATTTGATACATGGATCGTACTCAATTTTGAAAACCATTTGTTTTAAAAATTTGAGCGACGTGGCTCTGGTACCAATTGTGGAAACCGTAGAGGGGGGTGAATACGTTTCCCTTTAAAAACTTAAAACTTTTTGTATCAAATAACCGATCAAGTGTGACGTAATATGAAAAGTGTCAACAATGGTTATGTATCATCTAGGGATGAATAAATTAAACTACAACACAAGCACAATCAACCATGACACATACATAACATAAGCAACTAGCCACACAAGCATAAACACAATGCAAATATAAACATAAAGCAATAAGGAATAAAATGAAAGTAAAGAGATAAGTTAGAAGGCGCAAACCAGACACGGTGATTTATAGTGGTTCGGTCACGAAGCTCCTCTTCGCCCTACTCCACTCCCGAGTACCCAACTCGAGAGTTACTTCACTAATCAACAAACTCCCTTCAGGCGGAGAAAACCGTTACACGTCGCTTAACTTGTTTTCCGACACTAAGCTAGATGTCGAGTGCTAATCTTAGCTAGCACCAATCTACCACGATCTACCCGATCTACACCTTACACGTCGCTTATTCTATTTCCGACACTAAGCTAGATGTCGAGTGCTAATCTTAGCTAGCACCAATCTACCACGATCTACCCGATCTACCCTTGATCCACATGATCAATCACACAAGCCCAATGGCTTCAAGAGATCTTCACTATCTCTTAAGATCACAATGATCTTGACTCACTCTCTCACAAAAGAAAAATAATCTTGATGTATGCTATGATACAATCAAGAGTGTAACCAATGTTACAAGACCTAACAACTCCAACACTTTGTATCTACTTGGATACTTTGTGTTCTTCTCTTGCTAATCAAGAGGGATGACAACACTTTGTATCTACTTGGATACTTTGTGTTCTTCTCTTGCTAATCAAGAGGGATGACAACACTTTGTATCTAGGATACTTTGTGTTCTTCTCTTGCTAATCAAGAGGGATGACAACATTTGTATATAGGATACTTTGTGTTCTTCTCTTGCTAATCAAGAGGAATGAAGAGGATCACTTGAGTGGATGATTGGATCACTCTTAAACAACCTAAGACTCTCCAAATGATCAAGGAAAGTTATCTAAGTGAAGAGGGATAAGACCAGAGAAAAAGGACTGGAAAAATCAAGTTGGAAGTGTGGAATGGTCCACTATTTATAGGCAAGGGAAAATGCTGACGTTACAGACCCACGCCTCCACTAAATACCCGACGGCTCCATTAAATTTAATGGAGCCGTCCCTATTTAAAGGTGCCGTAGACGCTCCCTTTTTTGTCTTTAGTGGGGAAGGTTTATTTGGGGAAGTTGGAGCTGTTTTGGGGGGAAAAATGACTGTTGGTAATTCAAAATAATTTGAAATGATTTTTCCAAATAAAACATTTCTTTTTAATTCAAAAATAATTTGTAAAATGTATTTTTGAAAAATGTTTTGTCACATTTATAAAAATGTGAAGTTTAGAAAAATATAATCCTTTGATCATTTGTCAAGTAGTAGATTTGTTTGTCCATACCTTGAGTGATTTATGTTGGGATGGAAATCTACGACTTCGTTGAAGCATACTTGAGACGTCGGGAGGTGTTGATGAAGTATGCATTGATGATTTGTGTTTACAAGTAACTTGCACATTTTACGTTATGTATTACAAGTTACATGTTTGTCATCATTAAAACCGAAGAAACCGTTTAGTTTAAATATCGTAATATTTGCACTAAACAGTTGATGGCAAAACAATTGTTAGGAATATAAATATTCAGATGAAGGATCGGTCACCCCGAGTATCTACTTAGCATTTATATAGCTCGTAGGCTTATTTATATTTGCTTAGTATTAGTATTATTAGTATTATTAGTTTAGTCGTATTTATATTTGTGGAGTGGGTCGGGGCTTTCCCCACTGTCAGCTCACTCCACAGCCCACTAGGGGCACAATATTAGTAACTATATAAAGCCCTTCCCACACTTGGGAAGGGTTGGAACTCTCATTTCACTTAATCTAACATTCCATTTTTTCTCTCTAATGGTTCCCTCTCTCTCTCTAAACTTCTCTCTACAAACTAACTCAAATGGGTTTCTTGATCTTTCAAGATCCAAGACCACCCGAATAGATCCACACAATCAAAAAGGTTAGATCTTACAATTGGTATCAAGAGCCATGGTTAGGTTCGATTGATTTGACTGTGTGTCGGTTTTGATTTTTGGTTCGAACATTTCTGCTGAGACTGTGTCGCATGTGTTGTTGTTGGAATCTATATTTTTTACAATTTGCTCATACCACTTTAACTGTTTTTGTTCAATCCATCTCTTTCTTAATTCACATGTGGGCCTTAAAAAATGTGATGAATACAAATTTTTTACTGGTCAACTTTCTTGTGGTTTCATGATTCGCTGGTCAACATTTGTGTCTAACGCATGTGTAAGTCTTGTGGACACATGTTGGGTTTAAAGATTTATGGTGAAGGTTGACTCATATTGTGGTTTTTGATTCGGTTGAGCATTCTTTTATTTTGGTTTTGGTTCGAACCATATTATCCAACCTGTTTTTTGTCCGTAAATAAATTTTCTTGAATCTAACTTTGTTTGAAAATTACATTTTGGATATTAACAATTTGGGGTTGCTACTGGATCTTGCCAAAAGTTGGATTGCCACTTCAGTTTGGGGCTACATGTCTATTTTTTTTTCAATCCTTTTGTGGTTAAATGTTGATTCGGTCCATTCTTAAACTGTTTTTATGTTTGTTGATTTGCTTGTTTAAGAGATCTGTTTGTTGTGATGTTGGCTTATGAATTTGGTTTGTTGGCTTAAGAGGTCGGAAAGATTCCTTTGACTGAATCTGCTATTGAAGGTGCATTCATAGTTGCGACTTGTCTCTTGGAAAAGTTTGTTTCCTGAAAAGGTGTTAGCGATTTGTCTGGGAATACTAAAATATTCTTGAGCTTTAAAAGTATAGTGGGATATTGGGTGTAGTGTTTTGTCTAACTCGGGGATTGATGCTTGGCATGTATCCAAATATGGCAAAAAGTACAAAACCATGTAAAAGTGACAGCTTTGGTCTCTTGTTGTTTGACTCAATGAGACTAGCGATTTGTCTCTGGTGCTCAATGTTGCGTTTTGTATGCAAAAAGGGTGATGATTTGGCTGTTTTCTTAAAATGGCAAAAAGGGACAAAGATGTGATAGTGACATTGGCAGGTTGGCATCTTGTGACATGCGATTTGTGTTTGGCAAGCATATCAATGAAAGCAGCGTTTTGTGTCCTAGCATTTTGTCTTGTGAGAGACATGCGTTTTTGTGGCTTGCGTTTTGTCCTGCTGATGAAGGTTGCGGTTTGTGCCTACTCAAGACGAATTATCATACTATGAGAAAGGTGATGCTGCAAAATTTTTTGCAGACCATGCGTTTTGTCTGTCACTTAGTCAAACCAGTCAACGGTCAAACGGTCATATTTGGTCAACATGGTATCGAATATCAAAATGAAAGATTAGAACGAGAAGATGCAATCTCTGAGAAAGAATCATTTCACAACACTTTCCTCAAACAATCCAAGATTCAAAACAAATTATAACAACAAACACAATTTCATTCGATACAACAAATTCATTCAACTACTACATGAGTTGTACAACAACAAAGCTTAACTCTATCTGATTACAACCACAAATCCTCAAGAACATGAAACTACAACAATAACAGGTTCACATCCCATTCTATCCTAACTACAACAACCACTTCACTTCTATCCTAAATCTTTCTCATAAGAATATCATCAAAAGCATTCTCCAAACTGACAATCGGTTGACTTCAAAGGGTCAATCTCATGAAAGAAGAAGTGCCATCACCGATTAATAACAACTATGTTATTAAAGAGAGATTAATAACAACTATGTTATTATCTGCCTTTGGTTCGATCTAAATCACAAACAAAACAAACAATTAACACCTACCCGAGACCCACCAATGGATCTTGAAGCAATATACATAGTTATCTTGATTCAAATGGAGCAATACATGAAGATCCGGTTCGGTTATGTTTGTATTTGTGATGTTCGATCTCCAGGATCTGTTATGTAATCGATCATGATGATGATAGATGAAGATTGATGAAGGAGAGATGATAGATCGGTTTCATTAAGTTGAGATGAGGTTGGTGTAAAGTGGGGGCGGAGGAGTTGATAAAGAGTGATTAGGGTTAAGGTTTGATGAATGTTAGGGTTAACCTAATAATATGTGCCGTGAGTTTAGGGTGAGGATATTATGGTATGCACTGGGTCGTGTTTAAGCATTAAACCGGGCCTTCACATTCGTTGGTGGACTATTAAGGATATTGGGCTTAAGAGTATTATTAAGATTGGGCTAGAACGAGTATTTTTTTTGGGTCATGTTTAACTGGGTTGATTGTGAGTTGCTATCCCATGGACGAACTTGTTAGTGTTGTTTGTGTTGAATTGTTATTACTCAAATGTATTGTTAATACATTGGGTTAAAATTTTGGTATAATGTTTGGATCTACAAAACTTCACGAAGATGCACACGTCACGGCTGGTATTTGGGTATATGAATGCTAAGTGATTTCAGAGCTGTGGATTTGTCAGAATTGTCCAATTAGAGCCTACCACTTGAGCGAGCCTGCAATTTGATCTTTGCGATTTAAGTTATAGTTGACAAAGTGCGATTTGATTAATTGCAAATTGACAAGTTGCTATTTGATTTATTGCGATTTGACTGACTGCAATTTGACCAGTTGCGATTTGTCGTTGCGAGTTGACACTTGCGATTTGACTTATTGCGATTTGGTTAATTGCGACTAGACTTGTTGCGATTTGACAAATTGTGACTTGACTTGTTGCGATTTGATCAAGTCAATATTTTTCTTCTTTGACTTGAATCGTGAAGATTAGTATTGCACTTCACTCTTGGGTATTCTGGTTGATTTCACGGTTTCTCTTGTAGGTTTTAGAAAATCCCGCGAAAGATTCGATTTCTCGGTTTAAATCTCAAGAGTTGTAAAATCCCGTGAAATAATTTTGGACAAGTAGGCGGGACTTGGATTTAGACATAATATAACTTACGGGGTTTGACCAATTTTTGGGATAAGTTTGTGCTTCGAGATCGGCAGAAATTGGGAAATCATGGTGATTTGGTTGGTTTGTTAATTCACGAGTTGGTGTACTTAGTTTCACAAACATCTCGGGGTGGATGGATGCACGATGTGTGATGACCCTTGCTCGAGCGTATTTAGGGTGATTAGACTTGGATGTTCAAGAAGTGGATATATACAATAAAGGATGGAAGGTTGGGTATATATCACTACCTATATTTAAAGGAGTTACGTTGTTGTGCTCAATATAGGTTCTAAATCACAAATTTAGTGCAAGTATAAGTCGCGGACTTGTCCTTTATCAAGCTTTATCAAGTGATTGTTGTTTCTCAAGCTTCTAATGGGATTGTTGTACAAGATCTTCTCAAGAGGTGGTCAAACTTAAAGACTGGAGGTGATTTGTTTAGAGACGTGTTTTAACCTTTTACTCACTCTTAAGTTAAACACATTTCATCAAGCGGTTTTGGCATATTACGAGCTTCAGTGACTTTGTTAATCTACTAAACCGTTGATGAGGAGACAAACAAGGGGTTCCTACAAGAGAGTCTTAATCAACATCTTCTTTGCAGTAGTTTTATTTGTCTCTTTCCATGTATTGTGCCTGACAAATTCATAAACATCACGGACTCTCAGCTTTGGCAAAAAGGTCATTTCATGCCCTTTTTGAGGGGGAGAATTAGCGCGAGTTTTCTAGCGGTTCCGTCTCCAACGATGTGAATTTTAGCGGTTTCGGTTACAGCGGGTCAGATCGTATCGGTTCAGTCTCCAGCGGTTTGATTCTTAGCAGTTCCGGTTACAGCGGGTCAGATCGTAGCGATTCAGGATTCAGTGGTTCAGTCTCCAGAGGTTTGAATATTAGCGGTTCCAGTTTCAGTGGTTTAGCTTTCAGCGGTTTGGGGCTTAGCGATTTGCCTAAGATTTCAGCGGTCTAATACTTACTGTTGTGCAGTTTATTCTTGAATTTATTTCTTGGTTAAATCTCAAGAACTGTAAAATCCTGTACACAGTACGACAACTATTCCATGCACTGCACCTGATATCATCCAAGCAGCTGGGTCAAACAGCTATGTTTGATTGGACAGACTATGAGTCATGGGCACTGCTAATTATTAGCGCATGTTTCTTCTCCCTTTGACTATTCAACCGCACAAAATGATTACAAAGTTAATTTGGTATTCCTTGATTGAGGGTGAAATTGGATTTCATGAAAGAGTCTACCTATTTTATCTTGAAATCGGGGATGGTTGGATGCATGATTTCAATGATAACTTGCTCGCGCTTAAGATGTAAGTTGAAGACTTGGGTTATCTAGTTTCCAGAAGTCGGGGTGGATGGTTGAAGACCTGGTTAACTATCACTTAAAGGAGATACATTGTAGTACTCAGTGTCACACGTAGAAGACGTTGTGGATAATCGCAAGAGGTGATGAAAGTCTCATACTTTGTCAGGATAACATTACGTACTTAGAGACTTAACACCGTTCTTCCAACAACAATGCAAGCTTAGGTAACAAATTTGAGTAATTCTACTTCATTTGCAAGATTGGTATATCGGGTTTCCTTCATCAAGTGGTCACAAATAGTTGTTTGTGTACGAGGTTGGTTAGTTGGACAAAGGTTTTAAAAAGTTGTGATGTGATCTGTAATTCTCACGAGGTATTCTTAACCCAAACTGATATTCACCAAGTTCAAATCAGTCATGCCACATTCAATCTGTTACTATCTCACGGTTTCTTCTTGGTTTTGTAAAATCCCCGAAAGAACTTATTTACTCGGTTTAAATCATAGATTTGTAAAATCCCGTGATGATGGACTATGCACTCTTAACCATGATCGGGTTAAAACCATTATCAAAGTTCAGTTAAAGCATCATGAAGGACTCGATCGGGGCATTTAAACGACAAAATGTGACTACGGCGTGAATTCATTATTATTTATTTGAGGCTGAAGTGAAATTTCATGGGTGTGTGTACTTAGTATCTGAAGATATCGGGGAGGTTGGGTGAAGATTCTTCGAGATCCTTGTTCGAGCTTTCGACATTTACAATGACGAGGACTTTGATATCTAGTTATTTTTTCTTTCTCCCTATTACAAAATAACTATCACTTTAAGGAGTCACGTTGTAGTGCTCAGTGTCACACGAAGTTGTGGATATCCAAGAGGTGATGTACGTCTTATACTTGATGGTTGGTTGGTTGAAGAGTATAGAGTACTTAGGGATTCGATGTTGCACGAAGTCTCTGCACCGCTCTTTGTCTCGCATTAGTACAAGTTTAAGTCACAAGTTCGGGTTATGTTACTTCAGTCTCAAGTTCATCATATTGGGTTTTT